>CM021108.1:213575636-213613948 GCA_007115665.2 Sequoiadendron giganteum
CCACTCTCTCTTTCTCCCACTCTCCCCTTCTCCCTCCTTCTCTATCTCCCACTCTCCCCCTCTCTCCCTCCCACTCTCTTAGAAACTCCTATACTCTCAAAAATACACTAAGAAAACCAAATTTCACATAACGTGCTCGCATTATAATGCGAGCATGTTTTTTACTCCACTAAAATGGAAAAAAAATCTATATACCCGTGATTTGAAGGCCCACAGTTTGCATATTCCCCTGGTTCTACGCGTGCTCCGACAAAAAATAGCTTTTTGATGATGTTGTGAAGTGTGCAAGTATCTTTTTCACATTCCATCACCTTTTCCATGATCTTTTTACCACCTTTGCATGAAATAGCAGAGTTTCCACCTTGAAAGACATATAATATCAATTGAAGTTTGAATTCCATTGAAAAATGATATACAATTGAAGTGTGGAAGGGAACAAGCTTTTGAGCAAGTCAAATTGTTGTGGAGTTTGAAGAAAGAAGAAGCTAAGGCTACATAATTGGGTTGAACTCCTCCATTTGAAAGTCTGGTTTTTAAGGTATGTGAAGTCTTTACAAATTTTCTTTCATTCTATTATGGCTTGCTTTCATTTTTGTTTGTCATTATAACCTTAGGTTGTCAATGCACATTTTAAATTACCAAATTATATACACTTGCCAATTACCATTTTACACTTGCCAATTATAGAAATTCAGAACCATTCACCAAAATTCATCCTTTAAGACAACTCCAAGCCTCTCTCATTCCTTTGAAGGGTTGAAACATCTTCAAAATACCCTACACAAGGTCAAAAGTTCATTACATAGACCACTCCTTCAACACTTTTTAGGAACTAATATTCATCTCATTACCATGGTACAGATAAAATTATCCACCATGACGAAGAAAAATACCAAGAGGAAACTAACAGACGAGGAGAATGAAACCTTGAAAGAAAAGGAGAGAGTTTGGGTGGCGGAATATCATGAAAAGAAGAAATTGGAAACAATTGATGAAAACAAACCGATTGTAGAGGAACCTCAACCATCAAAAAGAGAATGGGAATTGGCAGCACAACAAGCATGAATATGAAAGCATCATCGTAAGATAGATTCAGATACTGTAGTTGGAGACACACCCTCTATGACAAGTGAATATGAAGGGACACCATTAAGCACAAGCGAATATGGAGGGACACCAGCTAGCACAAGTGAATATGGACGGACACCATCTACTGCAAATGAATATGAAGGGACACCATTTACTGCAAGTGAATATTATTGGACACCATCCAACACATCTCAAGTTGAGAGTACATCATCACTCAAAATTGACGAATAAGGTATGCCATCATTCCCATGTGAACCTCAAGGTATGTCTTCTTCTCCACCCTCGATCGAAGGTATGCAATCTAACCCACCTCAATTAAATATTGATGAAATTCCTAATGTTGAGATGTATGTACCTAGGAGAACACCACCAAGAATTTTGCGTAGAAAGCCAAAGTATTTGATTAATATTGATGATGAGATTTTGCAGCACATGGAAGGTAAGATTTCAACACGCACTTGTAGAAGATATACTGATAAGATTTGGGAACGATTCTTTGAAAGGCTAAATGAGACTGCAAGATGTCAACTATTTGTTGAAATGATGTGGGGTGTAAAGTATAGGACCATCATGAAAACTCTTGGGTTGAGAACATCGAATGCATCGAGTGAAGACACTATTATGAAGAATCTAATGGATGCTTATGAGAGTGTGGGTAAGACCTCATGCTCAAAGGATAGTAATGTCACCCGACGTGTCATTACATCGACTTTGGTAAGTTTTCAAACAAAGAGAGCTCGCCTAATTAAAAATACTAGTGAAAAAATGGGAATTAGTAGAAAATTTTTATCAAGAGCCATTCAAAGGCGGCAAAGAATTGAGGGCAATGATACAAATGAATTATGGGCATTCTCGGGGAGACTGTCATGAAAATATAAAGAACTTGTTGAAGCCTTGAGAACACTAATTGAAGAGTATTGGAAGAATAACACAAGGCCAGCTTCGAATCAAAGGGATGTGGTAAGAAGGAGAATCGGTAGTCAGAGTCGTGAGCCACATCCAAAGAATTTTTTGGATACGACTCAAACCCAATTTTTTTGGAAATTTGAAAATGATTATCCTCAAATTAGTATTTCTCAAAGATTTTTTGAACTGCTTAAACCTTTTTATGTCAAGATAAATCACACATGCACTACTTGTTGTTGTAGACTACATATTGAATTTTCTAACCATTACGATGTTTATCGTTCTATATTTTTAGATTTGCATTCTAACGATGTTTTACAGGATTGTGGCATAGAAGCCCCACCAAAATCTTCAAGAGAGTTCTTATCAAAAATTTTATGTGAAATAGAGGATGGCTAGATATTCTATAGGACAACATGCTTAGATGGTTCATGCGAGCGTTGTGGTGGCTTCCAGCATATGCCTGTATGTCAACATATGGAAAGCACATATGAGGTGGGACAAAAACTAGTAGAGTTCGGGAAGTATAAAATAGTGGCATATGCTACAAAAGATGGGTCTCAAGCAAAAAGGTGTGATTTGGTTATTGAGAAGATTCTAGTGTACAAATTTATGACCACATTTCATGACAATATATTGTCTGAGTATGCAATGCATACCGATAGAGCCCGATGGTTGGACACACAGTTCAAGCCATGCAAGGACACCTTTCCAGTTGGAAGCAGAGTATCCATGGTTGAATTTGTACAAAACTACACTCTACAACCACAACATGAGGTGTAGTCACAATATTACAACTCCACACAAGTTTCGATATTTGTGCACATAGCATTCATTCATGCATCTGATAGTACAGATGAGAAAAGGAAGGTATTGAGGGAGTATCACTTTTACATTAGTGATGATCACACACATTCTCCAGAGTTCGTGCAAGGTTGCTTCCAGATGTTCTACAGTGGTTTGGCTCAGAGGGGCATAAAATACGATCGACATATAATATGGTATGATAATTGTGCATCACATTTCAAGAACTCACACATGTTCTACTGGTTGTGCAGGATGCATGTCATTACAGGTGTTCAACATATGTGGAACTTTTGTGAGGCTGCACATGGAAAGATGGAGCATGATGGTGCAGGAGCATGTGTGAAAAGAGCATTAGCACAAGAAGAGTTAAAGTGTAAAGACAGTGCAAAGTTGATAGATGCAAAATCAATCGTCGAGTGGTGTAATGCTTTGATGGGTCCAGGTAATGAAGGTACATCTTCAGTTCATATATTTTTTTGGTTGATGGATGATACTAACATTGCACCATATGAAAGCTATTGTACACTAATAGGATGGAGTGAGGTACACTCTTTCCTTAACTCAAATATAGGTTCATGGAGTATCGATACACAAAAGATGGCATGCTTTTGTTCTTCATGTATAATGCAAGAATGGAATGACTGTGAGTCAGGGGAGTGGGTTGACAAATGGTTCACAAGTTATCTTAGCCCACTTCACATGTATCGCCCTTTGACAGCATTGGAACTGACACAGATAGAATCATCGGTCGACTTTGACCACATATCAAATCTAGTTCAACGAGGTGATATATCTAATTTCTTAGTTGTTGAAATTCCATATCGTTAGATCTTACTTTGTACTGTATTTGTAATGTTGACAAATTTCAAGATATTTTTTGCACATATCAATGCAGGGCATGTTTATGCAGTTATTGCAGATGAAGACAATGAAGAGGGAATAGACTATTATTTGTGTCGTTGTGTTGAGACAAAAAATAAATTGGAGGCCCCAGCTATAGATGGAGAAAACATCGAATACCCTACAGGATCAGTTGTGGTTATTGGAACATGGCTTAAAAGGTACCCACATTCAAGTGTTAAACATTGGCTATTTTAGGACTTTGACATGCATCATAAGATTCTTCATTACTCGAACTTTGTTATGGCATCCAATGTTCATTTGACCAAATATGGGGGTAGACCTTTGAATAAGACGTTATGGAAGGTTCGTGAGTTTGACCATGAGGCAATACTTGACACAATAAAGAGTAGAGTAGACCCGGATGGTTCGTTGGATTAATTTGTAAGTATATGCACATTGGTTCTTATTAATTTATACTTGTATGCACATTAATTTGTTTGATGCCAATGCTATCATCTTCTTTTACAGTGATTGGTGTCCCCTTGCAAAAAATGTAGATATATGAGCCATCCAAGAGAATGTCAACTAGAAAAGCAATGCAACATCCTTATTTTGATGCCTGCATGCAACATCTGTAAGTGCCTTCTATCTATTTTTATTTCATTTTCATTTTGGATTCTCTTTCTTTTTCTCTTTTACTTTGCATATTTGTAAGTAAACTACTAAGGGTTGATTGATCTTTCGTTGCAGAAAATACTGATTTAAGATCCATCAAAGAGAATCTCAGCCAAAAAAGCAATGCAACATACTTATTTTGATGATTTTGACAAATCTCAATTTTGATTTCAAGCCATTATAAGAGAGCATGGGAAGCTTAGCGAGGGAATCTCAAGTTACTCATTTGAAGTTAGCCTCATAATGAGCACCTATGATGTAAACATTTAAAGAGAATCTTGAATGTATGAGTGACATTGTAAAAGATCTGAGAGAATGAAGTTCCAAAGGAATTGTACTAAGATTTAACTACATAATGAGATATACTCAAATATTGTAAGGTTAGAGTTCATGTTTTGTGTAGTAGCACCTTGTTCTGTAAATGCCTTAAGTAGGAAAATTTGCAAACTTTGAATTTTGAAATATAAACAATGTGAAAAAGGTCATATAAAGGTCACGTAAACAATTTGTACACATTTTTCTGCAACTCGTGTGACCAAGCGGACTGTTCCAATAGGTCAGAATAGGTATGTTTACGCTAGGCATGGTCCTCTTTCACACCGAAACACGTAGAATCGCTCCAAGCTATGTTCCATCGGATCGATCCCTTAAGGGTCCAAAGTGCAAAATGGCTGCAAACTTCAACATGCTAGTAATCGGATACCATGACAGTTAGAAACTTCTCATCTAATCCTATAGAAATGCATTGGGCTCCTCTAGAAAAACCTCTCTCGGTTTTGGCTATCTTGGAGTGGTTTTCTTGTGGCGGTGGATTTTCACTTGTTGGAAAAAGTGTCAAGTTCAAGCAGTGCAAAGTTGCAAAGTGGTGCAAATTTCTCTTTACAACTCATGTGACCAAAATAACTACTCCAACGCATCTAAATAGGTGTGTTTACGCTAGGCATGGTATTTTTTCACACTGAAACACGTGGAATCGCTCCGAGCTATGTTCAATCGGAACGATCCCTTAAGGGTCAAAAGTGCAAAATGGCTAAAAAATTCAACATGCTATTACTTGGATACCGTGACACTTATAAACTTATTATTTGATCCTAGAGAAAGGTGTTGGTCCCCTCTAGAAAAGCCTCTCTTGGTTTTAGCTATCTTGGAGTGGTTTTCTCCTGGCGGTGGATTTTCACTTGATGGAAAAAGTGTCAAATTCAAGCAGTGCAAAGTTGCAAAGTGGTGCAACTTTCGCTTTGCAAATCATGTGACCAAACTAACTACTCCAATGCATCTGAATAGGTATGTTTACGCTAGGAATGGTCTTTTTTTGCATTGAAACATGTGGAATCGCTCCGAGCTACGTTCAACCGGAACAATCCCTTAAGGGTCCAAACTGCAAAATGGCTTAAAACTTCAGTATGCTATTACTCAGATACTGTGACACCTAGAAAATTCTCGTCTAATCCTATAGAAAGGTGTTGGGCCCCTCTAGAAAAACCTCTCTTGGTTTTGGCTATTTTTGAGTGGTTTTCTCATGGCGGTGGATTTTCACTTGATGGAAAAAGTGTCAAATTCAAGCAGTGCAAAGTTGTAAAGTGGTGCAACTTTCACTCTGTAACTCATGTGACCAAGCGGACTGTTCCAACACATTTGAATAGGTATGTTTACTCTAGGAATGGTCTTTTTTCGCACCCAAACATGTAGAATCGCTTCGAGCTATGTTCCACCAGATCGATCCCTTAAGGGTCCAAAGTGCAAAATGGCTGCAAACTTCAGCATGCTAGTACTCGGATACCATGACACTTAGAAAATTCTCATCTAATCCTACAGAAAGGACTTGGGCCCCTCTAGAAAAACCTCTCTCGGTTTTGGCTATCTTGGAGTGGTTTTCTCGTGGCGGCAGATTTTCACTTGATGGAAAAAGTGTCAAATTCAAGCAGTGCAAAGTTGCAAAGTGGTGCAACTTTCGCTCTGCAACTCGTGTGACCAAGCAGATTGTTCCAACATGTCTGAATAGGTATTTTTACGCTAGGAATGGTATTTTTTTGCATAGAAACACGTAGAATCGCTTCGAGCTATGTTCCATCGGATTGATCCCTTAAGGGTCCAAAGTGCAAAATGGCTGCAAACTTCAGCATGCTAGTACTCAAATACCATGACACTTAGAAAATTTTTGTCTAATCATAAAAAAATGCGTTGGGCCCCTCTAGAAAAACCTCTCTCGGTTTTGGCTATCTTGGAGTGGTTTTCTTGTGGTGGCGGATTTTCACTTGATGGAAAAGGTGTCTAATTCAAGCTGTGCAAAGTTGCAAAGTGGTGCAACTTTCGCTCTACAACTCGTGTGACCAAGCAGGCTATTCCAAAACATCCGAATAGGTATTTTTACACTAGGCATGGTCTTTTTTTGCACCGAAACATGTGGAATTGCTCCGAGCTATGTTCCACCGGATCGATCCCTTAAGGGTCCAAAGTGCAAAATAGCTGCAAACTTCAACATGCTATTACTTGGATACTGTGACACTTAGAAACTTCTCATCTAATCCTACAGAAAGGTGTTGGACCCCCCTAGAAAAACCTCTCTCAGTTTTGGCTATCTTGGAGTGGTTTTCTCGTGGCGGCGGATTTTCACTTGATGGAAAAGGTGTCCAATTCAAGCTGTGCAAAGTTGCAAAGTGGTGCAACTTTCGCTCTGCAACTCATGTGACCAAGCAGACTGTTCCAACACATCTGAATAGGTATGTTTACACTAGGCATGGTCTTTTTTTGCACCAAAACACGTGGAATCACTCCGAGCTATGTTCCACCGAATCGATCCCTTAAGGGTCCAAAGTGCAAAATGGCTGCAAACTTCAGCATGCTATTACTCAGATGCCGTGACACTTAGAAACTTCTCATCTGATCCTATAGGATTATGCTATGCCTTTCTACAAAAACCTCTCTCGATTTTGGCTATCTTAGAGTGGTTTTCTAGTGGTGGTAGATTTTCACTTGATGGAAAAAGCATCAAATGCAAGTAGTGCAAAGTTGAAGAGTGGTGCAACTTTTGTTCTGCAACTTGTGTGACCAAGCGGACTTTTCCAACACATCCAAATAGGTATGTTTATGCTATGCATGGTCCTCTTTTTCATTGAAATATGTGGAATCACTTCGAGCTATGTTCCACCAGATCGATCCCTTAGGTTGGAGGAGTCTTAAGTTGCAAATTTGTAAGTTGCTTAAAGCAACAAATTTGAAATGATATTGAATGGCCCACTTAACACTCATTGCATCTAAGTGATGCTCATAGAGGTGAGGCACTAGGCCTTCCTGGAAGGTCACACATTCCAGTATACTCCAGCTCAAGCACTTAACCACAAAGTTTTTCCCCCAAGGTTAAGCCCACTTAGCTTGCAGCCTCATTTTTAAAACCTTCAACAAGTGTTGTGCCTTATGAAACATTCATTATAGAGCCCCTTTAGCTCATCAATTGATAATTAGGAGGTATTTTCTACAATGTGTCACATTGTGATATTGCTATCAGGATTCCATTGAGCAGTCATTTGTAGTATTAGGTATAGCTCTAGCTTCTATAGTATTGCACATGATTGCAGATAGTTTCAAAGATCTAGATAACATTAAAAGTTCACATTACTCAAGAAGGATGAACATCTTAAAGACATTTGTGGAAATTAGGACAAGTAACCTTCTTGTGGACTTAGGGTTGCAATATTTGATCTACAATATGTTCCACCATTTCTTCAGTAGGATCAAGAAAACACATAATGAAGGTGTGTTTGTAGCCATGAAAGATTATGGATTGAACTATCCAGGAGAGTGATGTTTTATCTCGACCAACCATATCTATACCATGGTTTATTTGGAAACAAGGATGGGTTCTCTCTTCATCGGCATATACATTATTCCTCAATGTGTTCACACCAGTGTTACAAGACTAGGACTCACCTCGGACTTGACAAGCCATTTTTTGAGTTGGACTCGAGCTCGGAGCCCAGAATCAACAAATAGAAAAACCTAAGAAATTCAAAGATTTGAAAGGATTTAAAACTTGTTTCATGCACCCTTTAATAAATAAACCTTAAAGACACAATAGCATCATAAAATAGAAATTACTATGATCCCATACATAAACATACATCAATCACATAAGTATAACCACAAATTTTAGCTGAAGGAAATAACACATTTAGATACATAGATATTGTGATATTGCTATTAGGATTCAATCGTGTAGTTTTACAAGTCAAACTCATTGAACCATGATTCATCAGTAGTGGTTCACAAGAACCCATCTCTCATGATAATGAATGGTTCATAAGGAGGAAGATAAATCTTCATACATTTCTTCTATCACAAATGAGATAAGTGCTTGGTTTCATGAAGGTAATGAGACAACCATTAATGGGGAGTGGATACATGAAGAACTGATGGAAAATGATAATGGCTTTAGACCTGCTATAAAGGAATTCTTTTTCATTTCAATGATGTAAGAGGTTTTTGGTTTCACTACCAAAATGAGCCTATGAAGAATGCATGTGAAACTCCTTTTGACCTTGAGGGTGTACTTCATCTCAAGGATCATGCATTGAGGATGACATAGATCAATGCTAGGGATAACCAATTAATAATTATACACGTGAATAATTCAAACATGTACATGTCAATAAGGGAAGTACAAGTACTCAAAAACACGTAAGTCTCAAAAAGTATACACACAAATACATAGTATACACAAATTAAAACAAAGTATATGCACGAAAACAAGGTATATGCATGAAAACATGTAAGCCGCAAAGTATACACTCGAATGCACGTAAGTCACAAAGTATACACGTAAGTTGTATACACTTGAATATATGTAACTCATATCTATTGAACCATCAATTTAGAATGCAAATATGGACAAGCATCGATAAAAGATATTTGTATTAACCAAATAGCCATGTAGGCATACATACATATATGTTGATATAAGTATGAAATATATGTACAAAATAGCCATATAGGCTTACGAGAATTCCATCTAGGCATACAATGTCAAATATGTCGAATAAAAAATATGTACAAAACTGCCATGCAGGCATACAATAAAGGACTCTGGAATCAAAAGTCATTGCTCTCCATGCACAGGAAATAAAATATTTCCCTTTCCTTTCCACTCGGATGGTGATAGGTCTATCACTCATTTTTGCTGCGCTCGTGGAGTGCTCCTACTACTCCTCCTAGGGTTTAGTTCATGGTGAAATTTTAACTATTACAATAAGAAGTAAAGACATGAATATATAGAAATTATATTATAAAAAATGATATATTTGAAAAAATAATCACTTACAGCCATCTCACGATCTCTCTCCACGAGGGAAATATCCTCACGCCCATGCTCAGGCATGCTCAAGCCCTGTATAAACCATACAAATAGACAAAAACTACGTGGATCTATAATGGGTTGATTTTTCACTAAGTAACATCTATAACAACAAATGTAAATTAAAATTTACTAATTTGCCTCATACCTCTTCTTTCAGAGCCATCAAGGATTGTATAGCAGATGTCACACCAATATCAATTACCCTCATCACATTCGGAGGTGTATCATCTCGCAACAAATTATTCAACGTAATCAATGATGTGCATGTATAAACTACACAAATCTATTAAGTACTTGATTCATTAGTTAAACTCTTTATTCTATTACCTGTGTGAAGGTTTGAGTAAATCCACTGCCACTAGGAAGTGTTCCATCAAAACCTCCAATATTAGTCTGTTCAACATCCAAAATTGCATATTAAATTACCATTCATAAAATAATGCCATTAATATGCAATAAACTTATAATTGTTTACTAGTTACATACCCTAGCGATAGGTGTACTGCAAAAATAGGTTGGTGGGGGGCCGGTGTATCTAGTATCAACACTGTGACCCTGCAATTTTATTAAAATCATAAAACATTTTTAGTTAATCTTGCATTTCAAAATCAAAATTTAATAAATTAAATTCAATGAACACATGCACTAACTTTTACCTGACTATCAATGCCATATGTCTCATGCAAAATGTCAGCTGCCCTCTCCATCTCCATAGCTGTAGACGGATCCTGCATACCAGTCTCCTGAGGGTTGGTGGGGTCATGTGAACAAGTAGCCCCGCAAGATTAACACACATGTGTTCGAAGGCCACCACTAGAAGACTCCCCTAGATGGCGCTGTAGAATAGGGCTAGTATGATGGATGACACTCTAGGTCAAAGTGTTGATTGCCTGCAATGTCTCTACGTCAACATTTTCCTTCACGAGGGAAGGCATAACGATGTGCTCATGAGGTGGCCTAGCGAGAGCTCGTCTACCTTGCAAAGTAGGATCCGACACTGCACCAGGTCTATCCTGAGCTGACCCCCCACCTCTCCCCTGGAAATCCCTCATATCAAAATAATTTGGGATTTTGTTCAATATGAACTCAATGTATAGTTTCCTAAGGAAATATTGCGGGACCTCGCAATTGTAGCACGGTTGGTAATCGAAGACCATGTACCACCTATCATAAAATTGCTCCTTGATCTATTTGTGGTGGCACCAATGGATAGGAAACCTCTTCGCATTGAGGGTAAGATTTTGATTTGTGCATGGGACGGTGAATAATGAGCACAAATCACCTTTTGTAATTTTTAAATCTTTCACATCCTTGTATGATAGTTTATTTGCATAATAGTCCCTAGCCACCTGCCTCCTATCTTCCCATCCAATTATTTGTTTGATAATTGAATCTACGTTTGTTAACATATCTTTCAATGAATTTGCTAGGGTCATTCTTTCTGTGGTTGAACCATTTGGATCACTCAACCTATTGATCAAATCCTCAATTTGTTTTTTGTTGTTCTCAATTTCACTTATTAAATTTTCTTGAGTGCTAGGAGGGGGTTGAGTGATTGGTGGAGGAGGTTGATGTTGTGGTTGATTTTGATTTTGAGGATTTGGTTGGTCCTCCTATTAAGGATTTTGAGGGTTTGCAGGTTGATTTGCATCTCCTAAAAATTCAAATAAATAGATATCAAATTCAACCTAAAACTAACAAATTCAAAACAAAAACCATAAAATCCTTACCTCTTACAGCTCCTCATTGTCATGGTGCCATCGTTGTGAAGAAATACGGATTCTTGGTGAAGAAATTCTCCTCCTAGAATACAAGCGTGATATTTTGGGGTTTTGGGCCGTGGGTGCAACAAAAAAACCAGTCGAAATGCAAATGAGAGATTTGCATTTGTTTTTTTGCTTTTAACAGTTGATAACGCGAGCATGCTATAATGCTCTCATGTTATGTCTTTGTAATTATAGCCCCCAAGACCTTTCCTAGGTTTAACAAAAGACATAACACGAGCGCGTTATAATGCACTCACATTATGGTTTTCAACTTTTTTTTTTGAGGGTGTCCACAGAATTGCTACCCATTTCCATGCACCCACCCTTTTAGATAATTTTATTTTCTGAATCATTGAAGCATAAATTGAATGAATTATATTCAATGTACCTTGTATTTTCTTATTCATATGCTTCAAAACTGTGTGAACAATTTCAAAGTTAGTTTCATACACAAAATTTTGAGCCCGCTAAAGAAATTCCTTATATTCATTGATCTGGAGCATTAATTCCTCCCTGGTAGGTTCAACTAATGGGGCCATTCCTAATACACTTGGTTGTTCAACTGCTAAATTTTCTTGGCCCATATTGTAAGGCATAACTAACAAGGATTCCTCAGGAGGGGGAGGCAAGAAATGAGTTATGGGCGATGTGGGTGTTGCCTGACTTGGATTAGCAGGCCCCTAAGACTCAAGAGTCTCCATTTGCTGTCTTAATAATGTCACTTCTATTTCAAACTCAGCAACCCTTTGTTGACTTAGGTTATAATCACCAATCAAATCATTATACTTACTCCTATATGTATCTCTTTCTTTGGTGAGGCTTTCCACTGTCGCCTTTGTGAACCTAGCCATATTGATGGTCATATCAACTACTTCTAATGTAGGGGTATCAACAACTATCTTTATAATCAACTGTCCTTTAAAATTAGCCAATTCTACTACTACTAGCTTCTTAGGACCAAGCAATAATGACCATATAGCCAGAACATCCCATTCTTCACTAAAATAAGAGCCCTGAAGTTCCAATCTAGCCTCCTCCTCAGTTTTGAATAAAGGCCTCTCAGCCCTCCTTATTGTGTCTAGAACAATAACATGAACTATGTCCCACTCAGGCAGTAACAAAAAACCACTCCTTTGCACTAGTGCTCGGGCTTCATCTAGTTTAATATCCCAAAAATTATTTTTCATCTCACTTCTTACATTGGCTTGTATAGCCTCCTTTGGGAGATCAGGGTGCATAATTCTTTCCTTGGCTACCCTCTCAGCATACTCTTGAACATGTGCTCTCCACACAAAAATTTTAAATGCCTTAGTCTCGATGAATGAATCATCTTCCATGAATTCCTTGCAGGCATCTTGTCTTAAATCATCATCATTATTTAGGCCACTCAAATCCATTTTTCTCAGCCTAAGGTCACTCATTCCAGAGCTTGATGCCACTTCTCTTGGGGGAGAGGGCATACCTTGTTGCATATCTTCATGGGTCACCAAAATATCATCCTTATCTGAGTCAGAATAATAATCAACCTTATACACCTCAACCTTCTGCTTCTTGGTTGGGGGTTGCTCTGATGGAAGGGGTTCCCTAGGAGGTGAATCAATATCAATAATAACTAGAGAAAACCGCCTAGGAGGTGATGGCATTGAGCTGTGAGGGGAAACCACTTCTGATATAGTAGGGGTTGGCTTTGATTTCTGCTTCCTTACCTTCTCCCTCATCCTAGAATAGATCCTTAATTTTGGTTCAGACTGATAAGAAGGTCTCTCCTCAAGCACCACTGTGGGGTCTTGTTCCACTGCCACTAATTTTCTTTGTCTGTAATTGCACGTTCGACCCTCAAAACACCTACTATATCTTCAAAATTATGGATGGTGTACATAACCCTACTGAGTTCACCTGTAATATTTGGCATGGGATTATAATTAGGATCTCTCTTTGTAGCTTGCTCCATCATCTTTTGGAAAGCCAAATATTTTTCTTTTCTCTCATCCGATTTAGAAAAATCCATGATATTTATAATAACATCCTCAGGATAATAAAAAATATGTACGCACTGACCACCCCTGTGCTCTGCCTTCAAACCAACAATAAAACCCTATGGATCATGATTTCTTGGGCGTACTCTTTTCAACTGATAAGGTGCTATAAAATTACTAAAATCCTTCCAAGCACCCTTGACCATCACAAAGTTAGCAAACACTTTCCATTCAGGGAAGAATGACCCTTTCTTTCGCAAGTTTGGCAGATGTGATGTCTTTGAGGCCCCCAATTGTCTCATAATTTCAATAAATCCTAAGCTTAAAGGGATATCCCTTGGGAAAACATAAGGATTCACAAGAGTGCCATATACTCTAAAAAATAGTAGTATGAGGGTAGGAAATTATATTACTGCAGTTATGACTCAAATTCAAATTAGGCCTCCTCTCCATAGGCCTTAAAAAATCATGGATTTCCTTTGGAATCCGTGGAGGGTTAAAAACAAAAAATCCTCTTAGCTTTGAGGCAAAGACATTGTTGAACATCACAGTCAAACTTTGAATCATCCTTATCCAAAATTTGTGTCCAACATTGGATAGGAAAATCAATGTCATCCTCCCTTTTCTTCAATTTCATATATGTGGCAAAAAATTTCTCCCCCCTGAAAAGGAACATATGTATCAACAAGGAGTACCACCAAAAGCTAACTGGTTATTTTCCCTCCTTAAGTGTACTTAGACCTTGGCGCATTCTTTTTGACAAGTATGTGGCATAGTCATAAACCTCATTAAAAGCTAAATTTTGGAGGTGTCCAACCATATACATGAGTTCTGTAGGCATGGTGGATGGTTCATCGATGCCAAGGATTTGACAAAGGGAATAAACCATCTTCTTGAAATAACTAACAAAATACCTCATGGGAAAAGGCTTCTTTTCATCTTTGCCAATCTTGATTTTCCTTTTATTATTTTCTTTCCCACTGGAAGCAGTATGAATAGGTAGCATTATTATTCTGAAAAGAACCTTTTTGTCCTTATACTCCTATAAGTTTTGAGGTAAATTGGGATCATGCTCACATCCCACTCATGCAGATTGAAAACATTTGCAATATCCTCTTTGGCTATTTTGACCACTTCTTTTCCTATAAACAACCTAACTACCCTTGAAACACGATTGTACCTTGAGGCAATATCCATGTAAACATTTGGTACCACCAACTTTCCCAAGTCTAACCTCCAAGGGTTGCAAACAGGGACACCCAGATTCCTATTTCCAAACCAATTCTCAAGTAACCACCATCCAGAAATCGGTAAATTAGCATCCCTGATACCACAAATTTTATCCTTCAACTCTTCCTAAATGTGATAACCATAAAACAAAATGGATCCCTCAACCTTTTTTCTTATGGCTCAGGGTTTTAATTGGTCCACTATATTGTAGGAAAGAGTCCTACTTTGGGTTCTTGAACTTGATGCCTGAGCTTTGGATGCCATAGGTAGAAAAAAATGCTAAAATAACCCAAGGTTCAACTAGAAGGATGTAAAAGACATAGCACCTCAGAACCAGTACTAAGATACCAATTATGTGATGCAAACTTACAGAATTCAATGCTTTGCCTACCACCTTTTAATGCAAACCCCAACCAAAATAAAGCACTTTAAAGCAAGTAGATGAAATAAAACAATAGATATCTACCCTATCTAAAGATTTCTTCCTTTTTAAGAAAATGATACAAGGACAATGTTCGTTCTACTTACGGTTTTCTACTGGTATGAAACACTAATTCTAAATGCAGTGAATTCTGGAATGTGTTTTCTCGACCTCCATGGTACCTATGAATCATTGACAATATTCAAGTACGTAGAAGAAACCAATCTTAAATGTACTTCTATTAATGCTAAATGGCTCCGAGCATGTTTACTACAATTACTATTCGATCGCATGAAAGGGAGTGGATCTTACATTTACAATGATTTTAAATGAGATTCGTAGATCTGATTCCGATGTGGTATATCGGATGACCCCTTTCGAGCCAAAAACATGTCACCATCACTCACCACATGATTGACCGATGCAAAGTTCGCCAATAGGATGCGAAGTCATTTGTTAGAGGGCCCAACATTCCTTTCCCTATTGAAAGGACGATACATGTGCCACAATCGCTCACACTATACAATAGACTTTAAATATGATTTTGATGTTTGCACAGTGTGCACTCAATGACAGATTTGATTGTATTGTTGTATCCCCACTGTTGATTCTTCAACTTAGGTACATTGGGTACCGTAGTGGGAAACAAATCCCACATTGTACAAAGGGAAACATGTCACAAGCACACAAGCCACACAAATCTTTAAAGATGAGTTGTTTTAATCTTGTGCAGTGTGCACTCACGGCTAGGATTCAATCTCTGAAACCAACAAACCCCTTTTCTACACATGCAACTAGAGTTAGTCATTAAAGGGGGCCCTAACTAGGTTGATGGACAACATCCCCTTATTCAACAATCAAGACTTAAGTAAAAAATATTAGGCTTGAACATAGCAAAAATACAACGATAATGAATAAAGGTAACTGACAAGCCTAAGGAAAGGGAGCGACAACAACATTGATTTGATGACTTAAGTGATAAATAAAGCAACCAGAAACCTAGTATAACAAGTAAACATACAAATATAAAGCAAGGGTTTAATTCTTGAAACAAATTTGAGTGAAGGTAATAGTCCCAAAACCCTAAGCATTGAGATTGGATCAAAATTCATTCAAATTTTAAAAACTCCATCAATGGCTCCGGCTCAGTGATGCATATTGCTGGTGGGTATGATGAGAATTCAGATTTTAGGTTGAAGTAGATGAACATAGAAAGACAAAACCTGGGAACCGATCTGGACAAGACAAAAAGACACAACATAAAAGGAAAACACTAAACCTATATACAAAATCTACAGGACTATACAATGTACATGGAAGATAGCCCATTTCAAGAGAAATAGGATTTCAAGAATTGTCCATGTACTGGCAGTTTGATAATTTCACCTATTAAGGATTGCAAGAAATAAGAGTCCTCTCCATGCGTGTCAGTAACTAGATAAGGGCCTAGACATAATGGATCAAACTTCCCATGTTTTCCTTTGTCCTTCATTCTTGCATTCCACATGAAGACCATGCTTCCCAATTCAAACTTCCTCTCAACAACCTTTTTTCCATGTAAGTGATTGACTTGTAATTGCAGCTTTTTATTCCTTTTATGAGCTTCTCGCCTTGTTTCATCTAACTCAATTAATTCATCCATCCTGTGCTACATTTCTTCACAAACATCACTATCATATTCATGGAAAAATTTGTACATTTTAAGCAGATTATTGTGGGGTATTTTAGCCTCAACCCCATAAACCAAATTGAAAGGGGAATGCCCAATAACCTTCTTCACTATGCTCCTATCAACCCATAATGCTAATTGTAACTTTGAATCCTAGGCCTTCTTTTTCTTCTCAATCACCCTTTTGATGATCTTCATCAAGATTTTATTTCTTGACTTAGCCTGTCCATTCCCTTGGGGGTGGTAAGGGGATGAATAAGAGACATTTATACCATACTGATTAAAAAAATCAATGAATTCCTCAGACCTGAAACACATGGCATTTTCAGAGACAATTCTTTTTGAACACCAAACCTACTTAAAATATTGTTCATTAAAAAATTAGTGACAACTTTACTAGTTTCTTTCCTGGTAGGAATAGCTTCAACCCATTTTGTAAAGTAATTAGTTGCAACCAATATCCAAGCATGCAACCAATATCCAAGCATGTCCTCCACTGGACTTTTCAGATATTTCTCCAATGAAATCAATGCCCCATTGTTGAAAAGGGGCTGGCACTAATATTGGACTAAGTGGTAGACTTCCTAATTTTTTTAACTTGCCAGTGAACCTCTGACAAGAATCACACTTCTTCACAAACCTATGTGCATCTTTAAATACCATGGGCCACCAAAAGCCTACTCTCAATATCTTATGAGAAATATTTTTGGCCATGTAATGGCCTCCACATGCTCCTTTATGCATTTCAATCAAAATATCTTCTTCCTGATCTCCATCCACACATTTGAGAAACACACCTTCAGGGCTTCTCCACCAAAGTTCACCATCAATGATAACATATTTAATTTCTTGCAGTTTCAAAGTCCTCTCATTGTTGGGAAAACCCTCAAGGCACTGCATATCACATATAGGTGCAATATTTTCACGCTCAACCTGATTTACTTGGTTAGCTTCCAGGTTTGTCTCAGCCATCAACCTAGCCAGACCCTGGCCTCTTTGGTCAACTTGGTGATTTGGATATCAATGTTGAACTCCTAGATTCTATTTATCCACCTACATCGATGACCTGTAGTCTCTTGTTGAGTGAATATGTCTTTGACTGCTGTTGTTGGAACATATGCAACAACTGTAGCCCCAGTAAAATATGGTCTAAATTTTTTGACATCCTTAACCAAGGCGTATGCTTGCTTTTCTATAGCATCATACTTCAATTCATCTGACTGTAATGACTTACTAAAGAAGGAAATAGGTTATTCAAAATCTTCATCATTCTTCTGGAGTAAGACCCTTGCTACTATATGGAAAGAAGCAAATGTGAACAGCTGAAAAGGCTTTGAGTAATCAGGGGATTTAAGAATAGGGGCTTCCTTCATAGCATCTTTAAAAGAGTGAAAGGATTTTGTAGGTTCTTTTTTCCATGCTATGTTCTCCCCTTTCTTTAGCATCTTCGATATGGGCCTTACAGTCTCAACAAAGTTGGTGACAAATATTTGCACAAAATTAATCTTCCCGAAAAAAGATTGAATTCCCTTTACATTCTTAGGTTGCTAAATTTTATCAATTGCTGCCACCCGTTTAGGGTCAATCCTAACTCCATCTTTTGAGACAATTTGGCCTAGTAAATTCCCTTCATTCACCCCAAATTGACACTTCTTAGGGTTAAGCGAAATTCCATACTCTCAATCTCTGATAAATATTTTATCCAAATGTAAACAATGGTCCTCCTCCTTCTTACTATGTACAGTGAGGTCATCTTGGTAAATGTCAAGAAAAAACTTCTATAAAATCAACAAAAGCCACATTGATTTCTCTTTGGAATGTGGCGCCAACATTCATGAGACCAAAGGCATCCTTACATATACGTATGTTCCCCAGAGTGTAGTGAATGAAGTCTTGTACTGCTCAACT
Organism: Sequoiadendron giganteum; assembly: GCA_007115665.2. Classification (NCBI taxonomy): domain Eukaryota; kingdom Viridiplantae; phylum Streptophyta; class Pinopsida; order Cupressales; family Cupressaceae; genus Sequoiadendron; species Sequoiadendron giganteum. Next base: position 213,594,277 of record CM021108.1, read on the forward strand.
TCTCTTACCATCACCTGATTATATCCTAAAAATCCATCCATCATGGAAAGTAACTCGCACCCTGTGACCTTTTGAAAAATGGCTTCCATGTTGGGAAAATGATAGTTTTCTTTAGAGATGCTACATTAAGATTCCTGAAATCTACACATAACTTGATATCACCATTTTTCTTTCTAATAGGGACCAAATTTGAAACCCATGATGAATGCCGAATAGGCCTAATGATCCCTACGTCTTGTAGCTTGGTAGGTTCCTCCTCCATCTTAGGTTGTAATGTAGGATTGATAGAGCTTTATTTTTGTCTGAATGTTTTTGCATCAAGATTCAAAGGAATTTCATGCTAGAACAAATCTTCCCTATATGCCTTGAGATCATCATATAACCACACAAAAACATGCATGTACTTCCTTAATAAGGTAATTAACATGTTCCTTACATGGGGTTTCATCCTTTTTCCTATATAAACTCTTTTAGGGGTTGTCCCCAGGTTTACCTCCTCCAAGTCTTCCCTATGAGAAGATGTTTGCTTAACACTTAATTTGTCAAGGCCATCAAAACCCCTCTCTAGTGCAACCAATTCCTAGGGAATCTTGTTGGTTTTTAACTAAATTATCTCATTCCCAAACAATGTATCCTTCCCATAAACCTCAACTAAAAATGATCCGAAGTCAATCTCTTGGTTCTCATATCTAACATAATGTAGAAACCTCACAATATCATTGTCATCATCAAAAAATTGCCAATTGCAAATATTGTCAGACATTGTAGGCTCTATTTGTACCTCTATTTGTGAGAAACCATCAAAAGTGATATCATCTATTCTAACTATAATGTTAGCTAACAAGTCTACCCTAACATTTTGTCCTCTTTCCACCTTGTCTATGCCAAAGGCATCAAAGGATTCAATAGTATCCCAAATAAAATTTCTGTATTGCCTATGCCTTTTATCTTTAGCAACAAATTGAGACCTAACTTGGGAAACCACCAACTCAGAATCTCCTAATACTCTCAACATATTAATACCATGTTTGGAAGCAAGTTTCAACCTGAGAAAAATAGCCTCATACTCAACAACATTATTTGTGCAAGAAAACTATAACAAGAAAGAGTATTTGTAAGTCTTACCTTATGGAGAAATCAAAATGATTCCTACACCAGAGCCTTATTTGGAACATGATCCATCAAAATACATCGTCCAAGGAAAGGCTCCTTGTAATTCATCCGCAATCTCACAAAAAATTGGCGAAGGGTCCACATTTTCTGCTGGCATTTCTTCTTCAACTCGAAAAGTATCCAAACTAGTATCTACAAAATGAACCCTTACTGGCTCTTATACATATTCAATCATGTGACATATTCTTTCCTCCCTCACAATCTTAACATCTTTCTAATTGATGGAAAAAGTGGCAAAAGATAGGTCACATTGTATACTTCCACCCATGGAAGCACTCCATTGTCTCAATAGTAACATCCCATAGGTTGGTGAGATATCTACCACTATAACACTCATGGACAATTCCTTTTCCAGGAATGCTACCAATTTGTATGGAACCCTATTGATCACCCCTATAATAGGAACTTCTCTGGAATCCATAGTATAACATTTTCCATATGTGCTATCCACCTTAAAACCCATTTCTTCCATCATCTTCACTGGCATTACATTGTTAGAGGCCCCAGAGTCTATCTTGCAATTTCTAAGCAGTTTTCCATCAATGATTAAGCTCAAATAAAATAGGTTAACCTGGCTTGGGTTAGCGGTAATGGTAGTTCCCAAATATATCTCTGTATTTTCATTATTAACCACTTTCAACTCAACATGAACTTCTCTTGACTACTGCTCGATCTAGATTGCTGCATAATCATCTTATCCTTCCCACTTGTAACAATATTGTTAATAAATGAAAAAGTCTTATTTTTATGCTCATTTATTCTCATCATTTCCAAGAATAGGATTGTGACTCTAACTTGTGACCATAGTTGGAACATATCTATAGGGGAATAAATTGGTATTTTAGGGAACACAAGTTCTTTAGGAATTACCCATCCATACTTATCAAAATCATTTGATAAATTCTCCTTTCATACACTAGATTCCTCACTAAACTTCAAAATCAGCCTTTTATCTCTACTTGAAACCCCAAAGTGTTAACACTTCTATTCTCAGAAAGGCAATAGGGGAATTTTTTTTCTCTTTCAATTTCAACTATGTTCTTAAACTAAACATAATCATTTTGAAGCCATCACATTGATGATTAGTACAAAGGAGTAATATTCCCAATCTCAATCTTGACCTCTTGTTACAAAAATCGATAAATAGAACTAACATCTATTGAACATCTGAAATACTGAGAGGGGGGGAGGTGGGGGTGAATCAGTATTCCATAGAGTCATTCTAATAAAATTCATCTAATCATTATCACAATTTTGACTGAAACAACAAGAGAGAACATAGAAACAAATCAATGAAACAACACAGATGAACAACATGATTTTTACGTGGAAAACCCAAAAAGGGAAAAACCATGGTGAGGATTAACTCACAATATATTATATCTAGATACAAGATATTATAGGGCTCACTGCTAGGACTCTCTATCCTTTAAAATAGATCACTTCTTGAATACAAAAGATGGCTAACCACTAAGATTCAAATATTATGGCTAACCACTAAGATACAAAGGTTATGGCTCACTACCAAAAGTATGAACTGATAGAATACACCTTCAGTGTGTAGGGTTCAGTTCCAATGAAGCTTTGAAAATGAAGTGTTAGAGTAAAGGTTTTAATTTAATTAAGTTAATTAAGTTACCTTTATTCTTCTCTTAAGATTTCACTTTAGTTTGTATTAAGTGACATTTAATAATTATATTAATTATTAAATGTTTTCCTATTAGGGTTTCTTTTAGGGTTTGCATGATCTCCTTCTTAAGGATTAATCAATTTGTGTATTCATAATTCCTTGTTTTTCTGATAAGATAATTTTTCCATTTTTCAGAGCTTTAAACCCTTGTTTGTTTTCTCCATCCATTCTTTTCCTTGGGACAGGTATCCATTTGCATGCAGGTGTTCTTGGAGTCTAAAGTTGGTTTTGACAACTTCTACATGGTATCAGAGCTTTCCTGCTGCATGCCTATTCTTGTTTGAAGAATTTGGAGCTACAAGGGTTGGACCAGGCATTCACAATTTTGGGGTTTATTTTTTTGATCCAGGGAATCACCTGCAATTTCAAAGCATTTTGGTTCCAAATAGACCTCACCGTTGGATCCATAGCGGTCCAAAACCCCTAAATCGACTGTTCATTCATCCATTTTGAACAAAGTTGATTTGAGAGGCAAAATTTTTTTACTTGTATGACCGTCCATCTGCACCCTAGTAAAAAAAATAAATTTCTTTTGGAATTTTTTTTTTTTGGTTAGATTTTTAAAAAAGAAAAATATTGTAAAAGGTTTTTTGATTTAAAAAAAAATCAAAACAAAAAAAAGAAGCCTTTTTAAGGCTTGCTGAGCCCTGGTACTAGGGTACTCGCAGGTACCTGCGTACGCAGGCCTGAGGGCCCTTCAGTACGTTGGGCGATGCACTACCAGCTGCCGGCAGCTTTATTGCCGATCGACGATCTGACAGTACCGCCGACGGTGGTACACAGGCCGCTAGTTTTTTTTTTTTTTAAATCAATTTTTTTTTTATGATATTTTTTGAAAAATCAAAGTTTTATTTATTTATTTTTTTTTTATAAAAAACAATTTTTTATGTAATAAGCCCAGTTGTGCATATGCGGCAATGACCATTTAGCCGTCAAATTTAGGCCCGGATTTTTGCTGCGACAGCTGTATGATCGTCAAATTTAATTCCGCATTGGTTTTTTTCCCCTTTGGAGTTGTTTTCTTCCAGAGGTGATAACTTGGGCATACGATATCATTTTTTAGAAAACGAGATATCATCCGAAAGATGGTTCTGTCAAATTTCCAGTGGTGTGGGTATCATTACTTCATTTTTCTGTTGGTGCATTATATAGCTAGTTGAAGTCAAAGGAGCTGTTTTCAATCCCGAGCTCGTAACTTTTGACCAGTTTCTCTATTTTTCATGATCTCAGCGGCGTTGGAAATATCTTTCAGAGCTCTTCACTTCCATCCATGCAATTTTTACAGATTTCACTCTAGGTATATTTTATTCAATTTTTTGTGTTTTCACACTCTGGTGAATTACCTAGACATATTTTCTCTTGGGAACTTCTCGTTTGCATGGGATGCTTCATTTTTGGCTATTCTTCATGTATTTCCATTTTTTTGTCCTTTTTGGGAATTTTGAGCATCATTTGTAAGAAATCTTCTATGTAAACGCACTGAGATAAAGTGCCACACTATTGTACATGTATTTTGGAGATTTTTCACATAAGGTTGTGCCATATTTTGTACTCGCACTATATTATAAAGTACCATGGGGGGTTGTGTAGTGCCTTTGTTTTTTCCATCACACCTTTGTCCAGTGAGTGTCCCTCCATGACAACAGTGGATCCATATGATTCCAGCCTCATGCATGTGTGCTTTGTTTTGCACACCACTTTTTCAGTTGCAAGCTTTCTTGTGCACTTTCAGATGTTGTATCTTATCCTTCATGCACTATAGGGTGTTACACACCATTTCGGTGGATCTGTCAGGCTCTCCTAGTTCAACATTATGGGGGTGTGTTATACTGTTCGTGCTAATGCTTCCTTGGTTTCTCCTTGGAAGGAATCATCCATTCTAAGTTGATTAGTGTTTTTCAGACTATTGGTACTTGTGCCATCTATATCTTCATTCCGAGTGTTTTCCTTTGTTTTCCATCTGATTCGAGTAGTGTTATTTGGGGCACTCATGCAGATTGTTGTCTTCTTGATCCTCATCATCTTATCTTCAAAGGAGGTTCTTCAGCACCATAGCAGTCATCTTTGGACAATTGTTTGCAGCTTCTTCTACTTCAGTGATGTTCTTCATGGCTTTCAACATCTCTTTTTGGAGTAGAGTTTTTCCCATGAGGTTTTCTCTATTTCCCCACTTTATAGAGATTTGGTTGTATTTGGGTACTTGATCTGGCCTAGTTGCCGGGACCCATGTTTCCTTTCATGCATTGTAGTTACCTTTGATTTCTTGCACTTTTTTGTAGCTGCACTATTGCTCATCTTAAGGGGGGGTGTTAGAGTAAAGGTTTTAACTTAATTGTGTTAATTAAGTTACCTTTATTCCTCTCTTAAGATTTCACTTTACTTTGCATTGAGTGACATTTAATAATTATATTAATTATTAAATGTTTTCCTATTAGGGTTTCTTTTAGGGTTTGCACGATCTCATTCTTAAGAATTGATCCATTGTATATTCATACTTCCTTTTTGTTCTGATAAGATAATTTCTCCATTTTTCAGAGCTTCAAACCCTTGTTTGTTTTCTCCATCCATTCTCTTCCTTGTGACAGGTATCCATTTGCATGCAGGTGTTCTTGAAGTCTGAAGTTTGTTTTGACAACTTCTACATGAAGTACTGCCTCTCACAATAGTCTCTCAACAAATCTGTTCTGATCCTCAATTGATAAAGCATTTAGGCTCGGATCTTCACACACCCCTTAATTCTTTTTGCACCTTTCTTCCACACTCACACATCCACACCCACTCACTCAACTTTTTTTCTCTTTAAATAATCTTATATATGTAAGAGAGGGGGACCAACCACTACAAGATCCCAGGTCATGAAAGGCCAAGAGTGGTAAGGATGACCTAACTTACCTTAGTTAAAAGGAATGTTAGGATAAGAAAGATGAGAATGATGAGAACTATGGGTTCCTTCGATCACTCTACAAACCTGAGTGTTGAAAGAAGACTAGGCGAGTCGATCTTCAAAGTCAACTCTACATCTCAGGTAGTTTTCTATCAGGGGATAGAAGCATGGTTTTGGGATGATAGCGCGACATGCTAGCATTTCACAAGTGCACTGGTGTACGTACAACTAGAAAACTAGAGAGATGAGGTTTAGGCTCTGAAAATGGGCTAACCACCTAGTTTAAGCGTTTCGGGATGTGTAGATTAAGACTAAGAAGAGTGAAATATAAGACGAATGTGATAAAGGAAATATATTACCGCAAGGGTGATGGAGATGATTTTGTATAGCAATCCTCTCGCCCACTTGCACCAAGATCTCTCCACCTACACACAAAAAAGGGGAAAATGTTGGGGCTGTTTATGGGTCTGCCTCAGTGAGACCCCCATTTTGGTGTTTTCACCTCCGTGAACAACCAAGTTTGCAACAATAAAAATAATGATAAAGAAGGGAATACAAGCTACATAAACAAAAGACACTACAAAACAGTACATGCTTACTCAACCAAAAATGATAGAGAAGATAGGAGGATCTTACCACCTTCGTCCAAAGCACTCAAGGCTTGTGGAGAAGAAAATGAGAGGAGCTCAAGTCTCGGCTGCAATGGTGTTTGTCCTACGCTCACACTATCAAAGTGATAGAGTGGCAGATTGCTCCTATGGAGTGTGAAGTGCTGCTACAAAGACTGAAGCGATTGAATGGAATGGAGAGAGTTCTCAAATGATCTAGAAAAAATTCTCCCAAACTTGAGAATGGATGAGAGAGTGAAGAATATGAAGGAAGAAGATGGAAAAAAACCATATTCAGGTAGGCCAACTAAAGGGAGGTGTTACACTTTGACTTCTAATAGGAAGTGTAACATTTTTGTAGACTCCAGCTGCTGGAATATGCCAGGGATGTAAGCATGCTACATGGACATCTATGCAATGTGTGGGCATCCCTGATAGAAATTCCTCCACCGACACAAAAAAATGGTTCTAAGTGTGATGGGAGCAACAGGCTTTAGTGGAATTAAGCCTCCACCTTAGGTTTTCTAAAGCGTAAGGGGGTAAAGGGGAATTTGTGTTAGGGGTGAAAATTCACTCCTATACATTTTTCCCCCATTTTAGCGAGCATGAGTACTGATGAGTGCTTCAGTAAAGTATAGTAGTAAAGAAGTAACAAAGTAAGATATGTATACTTGAACCGATGAGGAAGTAGAGCATGGTCTGGAGAACTCGAAAGTGGAGGAAAGGACTCCATAGTTCCGCGAAACCATAGAGTTGAAAAATGAAAGTACCTTACAGGCTCACAGTCCTGCAAGGGAGGTATCCTTCAAGAAATTTCACATGAAGGAAACCAAGAAGAGCACCTTATAGATCCGTAGACTTGCAAGGAAGGTATCCCCCAAGAACTCTCACATGAGGGAGATCAAGTAAAGGGGACTCCGTAGAGTCAGAGAGGGTGACATGTTTACCCGTAGATATAACATGTCAGGAAGTGTCCACGTAGGCCAATGAACGGACAGTCACACAGACCATCGCTAAGTTGTAAGACTTTCAAAGGGGTCCCTCAGGAACCCTTGAAAAAGAAGGAGGGTCCACTCAAGCGATGCACTATTTGAAAAATGAAGTCTAGTCGAGCTACCCCCAAGCTAGACGTAAGGCTATAAACTAGGTCTAGTTGGGCTGCCCCCAAACTAGACATGAAGAAGTAAGATCGGTCTAATCAGGCTACCCCCAAGCTAGATGCAAGAATGTGAAACTGGTCTAGCTGGGCTGACCTTAGGCTAAATGCCATAGGATTTTGTTGAGAACATTCAAAGGGGTCTCTTGGGAACCCAACGTGAAAGGGATGGGTCCACTAAAGGGACATGCTATTTGAAAGATAACATCTTCTTTCTCGAATCGATTCACCATGAAGGAATCCTTTCACAATATGTTCACTTCATCAAGGAATTCAAAAGGAAGGATATGCGCCCACACAAGGGGAAGACTAAGACCATTCCTGCTTCAGAGGAAGGTTCCCAAGTCCTTTCTTTACAAACCCATGATGAAGGAAACATGTTACACTTAGGATTTTAAGTCGGGAATGCAATTCTAATGAAGAAGTGTGTGAGGGGTCTTGAGAAAATATTCATTTGACAATGAATGTGTTTTCTAAAGACCAAATAATGTAGAAGTGCGTTGTCACACATAAGAGGGACAACTCAAGCCAACAAGAGAGAAATATAAAGAGTAAGTAAAGGAAAAGAGAACATAAACAAAGGGCACAGGGGGATCTGGTTTTCCAGGGTTAGATTTGCCTTCATTTATATATGTAATAGGTAACCGCAGTGCAAGGTGAAAGATCATCAATCCCCAACCAAATCAAGAAGAATGCACATAAGACAAAGTAAAATAAACAAAATTGAGTCAACATGGAAGGAGGCCTAAATGCTCTTGATGATTTGCATCGTCACTAATTTACCGAAAGTCAATCACAAACATAGAAGAATAAAGATACGTGTAGAGGAAGGTTTATAACATGAACACCATGCTTGTATCCAAGCACCAACAGGGGTGATGAGGGTTACCCAGACACATATAGCATGATCATGGGGGAACACATCACAACACACACACACATCTAGTGTAAAGATCAAGAAGAGGGTCTCCTGCTAACACTGGTTGACCAAGAGGTCATCAAATTCCCACTCTAGATCATCGTAGGGGGAAGGGTGACAAGCCTGCAATGGTGTAATATTAAGGGGAGGAAATTTCGATCCTCTCACAACAAGGGCCAAGGAAGAGGGACCTATGAGGTCTCTATCACTCAACTCTTGTGGGTCTAAGGTCAATGACTTCATGAAGATTGCTGACAAGGTTAGAACTTCATCCATTGAGTTAAACATGCACTTAAATGGGAGTACCATGTTTCACCTCGGTGGATGGAGGATTTTGCACTCGAGGTTCACCGCTAGGCTCATTGAGAGATTTAGGAGCAGTGACAAACTCAAGGGAGGCCAGGATGGGTTTTGTTACTAGGATAAAACAAGTTAGCACGGGGCCAGCTTTTGGAGGACATGGGATCTTCTTACATCCTCCATTACTGGAGGGACCATGCTCTACCCTCTTCTTCTTCAGTTTAGGTGAACTCCCTACAAACAAAGAATGGTGAATAGAGTAGGATAGAACCGTAGTGGATATAACCAAAGTATTAACCATATCCATAGGATTTGAGAAAGGTGAGACATCCAAAATAGAGTTCATCAGAGGCAGCTCCGTAGAAGGAGCGATAAACACCTTCACCTTTCCAGGTGCATGTGCTCTCACAATGAAAGCCAAAAGAGACTTCAGAGTTAGTTTGGGTAGGTGCAAAAGGAAGGAGAGAGGACACAAGAAGAGGTGTTGTCTTCTCCTCCTTCTTCTATAAGGAGGATTGCTCAGCTAGGATATCCTTTCACCAATTCTTGTGCTCACAAGCAAGGCAGTTCCTACAACTCTTCGAACTAGAAGTCAGAGCTTGTGAAGGGATGAAAGGATTCTTCTCAGCCATGGGAGTGTCCTCCATGTCCATTTCTAGTGGAAGGATAGACTCTTGTATGGGAGAAGGAGGAGTAGGCTCAGAAATGTCAGGAGTAATTGATTCCAACACCTTAGTGATGGGCCTCTTTCTGCTTGGGGGAATGGGAATAGGTCGAGGGGAAAATTCTCTTCGTGAGCTTCTCTTCCTGCCATAGAGATAGTACCAGAGTCTAGGGGACCTGTTAGGGAGATCCGATATCCTAATCTTGGGATTTCTCCAAGGAGGCATCATCAGACTTAGCAGGTAAAGCCTAGGCTTGTTCATCAAATACTCCTCCCAAGAAAGGGGAGTATACGAGTCAGCTCGAGAGGGAGCGAGCTTCTCGTTTCCCTTTTGGAAGGAGGATGCATCTAGAGGCTGGGCTATAGGAAGGGTCAACTTCAACTATCCTTTGCCTCCAGTCTTATACTTCACATAGTTCTTTTAAAGTAGGTCCATTCTTTGTGGGAGCGGATTGATTGGATTGGGCCAAAAGTGATCCAAGGAGTATCCCCCACGAGATACCATAGGCCGATATCTAGTATCATGCACCACATGCACAACACCTTCATGGGAAAAATTAAGGCACTTATGAATTATGAAGGCGATTCCATTCATGGAAGCTAACCAAGGTATATCTAGCTTCACTTTGAATAGGTCTGACTCAGGAATGACATCGAAGAACGTGTCTACGTTCCTAGGTCCAACTAGGATAGACAATGTTATTGATCCATAAGGTTTAAGAGAAAGTCCATCATGTGTAAGGTTTAAGAGAAAGTCCATCATGTGTATGGATGATGGATTTTATTTTTTTGTATTCCTCCCTTGTAGGGATTTCAAGAGTAATGTCTCATCCATGATGAAATTCACTCTTCTCGTAGGGTCGGCTAAGACTCCTGTCACAATATTGCCATTGAGGTGAGCGAGAATGTAAGATAGAGAAGGTTTATCATTTTCTAGCACATCTTGCGAAGTAAATGTTACATCTGGTGAACTGGTCACAAGATGAGGATAGGGAGTAATAGTAACCATGTTAACATACACCTCAGGGTAAGAGATAAAATCAAAGGGATCGATAATCATGTTAGAAAAATGCGATGGGAATGAGTTCGTGTATATCTACAAGTCATTGCTAATTTTCACCATTGATTTGTTCTTGTTTTGTTTACTCCCATCAAGACGGATAGTACCGTCTTCAATGTGATCCTATATCTCATGATGCAGGAACATGCAACATTTGGTATCGTGTCCATTGACTCGATGGTACTAAAAATATATATTTGCTTCATACCAGTTAGGATAGAGTTCCCTAATTGGTTAAGGGGGTGGTAGGCTAAGGATCTTATCTTTCAACAACTTCTGCAAGATGGAAGAATAAGATTCTGATAGCTTTGTAAACTTCCGGTTGCATCTGAGACCGTTGTTATCCGCAATGACTACTACATTCGCAACGGCTTTACCTCTTCCTGAGATCGATATGACAGATCTCCCTTCAGAATGAGAGCATGAGGGAGGAACCCCAAACTGAACCACCATCTATTGGTACTCCCGTAAAGCTACACATAGATGCGTAAAAGGGTATTTCTTAAGAGTGAAATTTTCTTTGCAAGGCCTTTGTAAGCTCCCTATGAATACCTTTTATACATCACAGTCGGGTAACAAGTATGATATTTGTGAAAAGAGTTCTTGATATTGTGCTATAAAGTTTGTAATCTTCTCATTGTCCCCTTGTTTGCACCGAAAAAGGTCAGAGAAGGTCATATTTGATCTGATATTGGCTTGGAACTGGTTCACAAGCTGATTGAACATAAAAATGGAATTGTCAGGCCAAGAAAAATACCAGTCAAGCACTGTATCTTTGAGGGATTGGGGAAATAGTTTGTCCATCAACTCATTGTGATGGAAGAAATTTGTGCACAAGGTGGACACATGTGTCTTCGGGTCCCCTTTATCATCGTATTTCTCGAATTTAGGAATCTCCATCCCTTGTCAGAAAGGAGTGTTTAGAATTGCAACCGACAATGGGCTATGTCGGAAGAAGGGCTGGAAAATAGGCTGAGTCGAGGCTTCAGAAAGGTTCACCAACTAATTCTGCATCTTCCCCATATTCTGAAGAAGGGTGTTCAAAATAGGGTCATTAGAAGACATAGGACCCCTGGAACCACCACCAAAGTCACCGCCTAGACAAATGTCGTGACTACCGCGAGAGCCACCACCGATGCCACCACCACCAGTGTGACCTCCACTAGAGCCATTGCCACTTCCAAGGCCACAACAATGACCTCCATCGGAGCCACCTCCACCCATACCACCTCCACTTTCAAAGTTTCCACCACCAAATCCCCCACCGATCATCTCGCTAAATCCTCCACCACTAGAGGTGGAAAAAGGGGTAAAGAAGAAACCTAAAGGGTTTTTGTTTACATTGATAGTTTCAGAGTTTCCAAAAGCAGAAGACACACTGACTAAAGGGACCGCATTAGCCATGTATAATGATGTAGGAGGCATCCAAATTTCTAGTTGTCTCTCATGTCCCTCGAAGAGGCCACCTCATACCATGTGACTATGGTTTGAAGGGGCACATGCCTCAGCCAGACTAGTGAGACTAGCCAGGAGTTCTACAACTATCTGGTCTTTTCCCACCATACATTTTATTTCACTGATCCCTTTAGCAACCCTGGCCAGCTTTGGGTTTCCTTCCACGTGATTTTCCAATGCACCCAACCCTTTACTAAGGCTAATGACGTATTCGAAAAGGATATGGATGGCCTTATGCTCATCTACGAATGAGGAGGTCGGTGATGCAAGAGGGGTAGGGACGCGATCAGTTTTGTCAAGGAATCTAGATTCACCTTGTGATACATGCTATTGTACGGACAAGCCAACTGTAGAACTAGAAAGCAGGCTGGTAGTAAAACTAGAAGATACCTTCATCTTCTCCATCAAAAGGTGCCATAGACTTCTTCTGAATATGTGCCCAAAGGTCGTAGATTGGGTTGTGACGCTCATAAACCCTCACAACACACATATGCACAATGACCAAAAGGTATAAGAGAAAAGGCTCTAGACACCGATAAATGGGTAGATGTTGATTCATATCGGGTTCACCAAAAATGTAAGAGAGGGGGACCAACCACTAGAAGACCCTAGGTCATGAAAAACCATGAGCGGTAAGGCTGCCCTAACTTATCTCAGTTAAAAGGAATGTTAGGATAAGTGGGATGAGAATGATTAGAGCTGTGGGGTCCTTCAATCACTTTGCAAACTCAAATGCTGAAAGGAGACTAGGTAGGTCAATCTTCAGATTCAACTCTATGTCTCAGGTAGCTTTCTATTAGGGGATAGAAGCACGGTTTTGGGATGACAGTGCGACGTGCTTGCATCTCACAGTTGCGTTGGCGTCCATACGACTAGAAAACCAGAGAGATGAGATTTAGGCTCTGAAAAAAGGCTAACAACCTAGTTTAAGAGTTTCAGGATGTGTAGAATAAGATTGAGAAGAGTGAAATGTATAGATGAATGTGATCAAGGAAATATATTACCGTAAGGGTGACGAAGATGATTTTGTACAATAATCCTCTTGCCAACTTGCACCATGATCTCTCCACCTACACATAGAAAAGGGGAAAATGTTGGGGTTGTTTAGGGGTTTGCCTCAATCAGAGCCCCATTTTGGTGCTTCCACCTCCATGAACAACCAAGTTTGCAATGATAGAAATAATGATAAAGAAGGGAATACAAGATACATAAACAAAAGACACTACAATACAATATGTGCTTACTCAACCAAAAATGACAAAGAAGATAAGAGGAGCTTACCACCTCCATCCAAAGAACTCAAGGCTTGAAAGGAGAAAATGATAGGAACTCAAGCCTTTGTTGCAATGGTGTTTGTCGTGCACTCGCACTATCAAAGTGATAGAGTGGTAGATTTCTGTTATGAAGTGTGAAGTGCTGCTACACAACTTGAAGTGAATGAATGGAATGGAGAGAGTGCTCAAATGATCTTGCAAAAATTATCCCAAACTTGAGAATGGATGAGAGAGTGAAGTTCATATGAAGGAAGAAGATGGAAAACAGTCATATTCGGTTCGGCCAGCTGAAGGGAGGTGTTACACTTCGACTTCCAATAGGAAGTGTAATGTCTTTATAGACTCCAACCATAGGAATCTACCAGGGACATAAGCGTGTTGCGTAGACATCTCCCCGATAGAAATTCCTCCATTGACACACAAAATAGGCGCCAACTGTGATGGGAGCAGCGGGCTTAAGTGGAATTAAGCCTCCGCCTTAGGTTTTTAAAAGTGTAAGGGGGTAAAGGGAAATTTCATTAGGGGTGAAAATTTGCTCCTATACAATACATATATACAAGTATATCTTATTCATCAATTAGGTTGACCTAATTAGATGAAAACAAAATAATCAAAACACTCTTGTCGGCACCATAAATGATTTAAAACATTTTATCCATGTAGTGCATTATACCAAGTCGGATAAAATCCATAAAGAATAACTAGTCTCCTTAGCGAATTTCATACATTAGGTCGACCAAGACTAGAACATAATTCACAAAATGTCCAAACCAAAATACAATCCATAAAGAAAACACCTTCTGTATCTAAGATCGCATCAATTTATCATCACAATACCATCATAGAGACTACCATTAAAACCAAAGTATTACAATATTCTCCTTAAGTAAATGTAGTCTCCCACACTGATATGGAAAGCAAGGAACATCAGTAAAATACAAAGTTGAACTCTATCAGTGATAAATTTCTTCTCACAACCCAAAAATACTCAAGATCCAAGATATAGCTGTTTGAATGAGACATGATAACATGGTTAAGAGATTACAGTCATATCTATTCTTGTTGTGAATTCCAGACTCAAATACTGATGCACTAGTTCATCACAAAAGAACATTACCGACAAAGAACAACTTCTAGTAAACCAAGTAAACTTCCCATATAGTGTTCACCATGTTGAAATCAATGAAAACACATGAAAAACCAACACAAACCATCCAAATTTCATGCTCATGTTGCACAACTCCATAATTCCAACAATCTCCCCCTTTGACATTGATGGCAACATGCATGCCAATTTTTTTTTCAATATACAACAACTGAAAACTCCCCCTATCAAAACTATTCTTCTTAAATTTTTTTTCCTTTGCCAATCTTTATCTCTCCCCCTTTGACATCAATGGGAAAGCATGGGGTCTGGTATATATGTATATATGCATCAAAACATAACCAAAAATATGTGAACAAAAAATTGAATCAACTCAAAGAAGAGGAACCTTTGAGATTCTCCAGGATGACCTCCCACGACACTTTGCCTTCTTCCCATGATCCTTTTGCACTTACAAGAGTCTTGTGTAATAATTCAAGCTTAGTTAAGGACTCTATACCATCTACTAAAGTATTGGGATTAAGATTAATCTCTGATAGTTGACCAATACTGTCAAGAGCACTAGAAACATAAATGTGCTTGAGTTTAACCATGTCTCTGAGTACCACAAAATTCTTAATAACTTTTTCTCTTTGGTCTTGTAGGGAAAATAATTTTCTTGAAGCTACAAAATGTAGAACCACCTTTGATTATCTCTATCTTCTTCCAATTTGTATGTATCCGCTTGAGTGCTCATCTGGGTTTCACTATTCCTTATCTCACCACTTATGTTTAGTGTATTTCTAGACCAATTTAGGAAAAAATAAAGTAGTTCCTATGCCTCTACCTCACAAGCTTGTACAACCTCCAATTCCTTCATTACTCAACTATGTGCATTTGCATAATTTTCCTTGATATATTCTATATTTTCTTCAGTAGACCTAATTCCAACATGCACTTCTAGTCCAAAGATGTAGAACTTTAAAGAATTAACCATGTTTCTAAGATTCTCCACAACAGAAATAGATGAATCAAAATTAGCATCGGGAATAACCTTCTGCAATTCTTTCAAAGCTCCTTGAATGTTTATTCTTTCATGCTCATGTTGAGCTCTCTCAAACTCACTTCCTTCTACAACTTCTTGTTTGACAACACTCTTTATTTTCTTCCCTGTTTTGGTTACACTACCAGAGGTACCTTCTACATTGGGATTCTTAGGGATTTCCAACAATTGCTTTGCATAATAATCAATTTCAGCCTCTGACACTTCATAATCTAACTCATATATCAATATGAACCTTCATTAAACTACTTCCATGTGGCATAAATCTATAGACACTAGGAAATTGATATTTTTAGAGTATCTTTCAGTAACACTAGAATCCTTGACCTTCTATTCATCCTCATCTGAAATGTTCCAAATAGTGCAGCAAGAGTAGTCTCTTGAGAATTCGAATTACCAAGATTTGTCATGAATTTCTTGATTTGATGGGCAATAGGCTCGGTATTTGACCATTCTATTCTTCCTATTACCGGTAATTCTTTCAAAAAGTAAAAAAGTAAGCAGACAACGAAATTTCCATACTGGAATGTATTCTTCTTACTCTTCTTGATTTCCTTTAAATTCTTCAAAAGATGTATTCAAAGTAATCAACATAGGTCATAATCCATACCTCTTTTGACCATATTAATAGTAGTATGTAAAACAATAGAAGAAATTGTGAGGTCATTACTAGGTAAATTTTTTTTTGTAACCAATAACCATCAGAACATACCTAATGATCAGATCCATAATTGATCTCAAATCAATCTCTTTCCCTTCAAGAGTTGCACAGATTAACTCAATTATCTCTTTCTCATTCACAAACTTCCATTTGGGAACTGGTCCGAAGGAACACAAACCAATTACATCTCTGATTGCATCTCTAGTAATTAGATGTGCTTCATCAATCCACAAAGATTCATTATGAATTCTACTAAAGACTATTCGAACATACATCCTATCAAACTCAAACATAGGGGCTTTCCGCTACACATCCAACTTCTTCTCAACTAACATATTGTACCTGCATCATGGTTTTCTTCCAATTCATTCTTCCATAGAATGCTTAACTGGACTAGTGACAATTCCTCTATCTTACTATAAAAAAATACATAGGGGTAAAAGCACAATAGTATGTCACACTTTTGGCCTAACAAATAATTCTGACTGAATAAATTTCGGGTGAATACGTTTCATGCAAATATGTTTCAGCTGAAACCAAGTGCCGGTGATGTGGCACCTACGTACCCCCCTTTTGCCTGAAAGGGTTTTGATCGAAACATATTTGCCCGAAAAGCTTTTGACCGGAACCAGGAAAATAAAAACAAAAAAAAAGAAGGCCCACATTCATTTGGGCATGTTTGGTTGAATGTTGTTCTATTGAAACAGGGTCGGCCAAATGCACCTGCTATGTACAAAGCTTGGACAACGACCCACTTCAACTCCATTGCATTGGCGACACCTCCCAGGTTCTCCTCTATAACTACTTTACAAAACGGGTTCAAACCAGGGTTATTTGGAAAATGTTTTGAATGGCAATTTGGGGATTTCCAAAGCATAGTGAAGGGTTTCGATTTTAGCAAGTTCTGTTATTGAAGTGAATTTGGAATTTGGGGATATTAGTTTGGTTCAATAAAGAAATGAGATTTTTTTAGTTTTCGGTTAGGGTTTGAAGAAAAAGTGTGAAAATAGAGGGTTTTATCAAGTATGTAGTTTACGTACTTGAGTACAATCCATGTTGTTTTCATATTGTAATATTAAGAAAAAATAGATTTTAGCAAGTTCTGTTATAGAAAATAAGGATGGCACATTCCATTTTATGCAATGATCCTGCAAATGCATTGACTGTGCCATCCTTATTTTCTATTGCATCTTCATTTAAGTCAACCCTAACAACAACCATGCCTATACAATATCCCATTGCAGCAATACTACCCAACTGCTAGACATACCAGTGGTCATACAGGTCATTCATATGATTTCAACAATTGCACAAGTCGGATTTTTGTCATCACATAATCAAGTTTGCAAACCTTGACATCTTGAGAGTAGATTTGACATAGTTGTAAATTTGAAAACATTGTTTCCAACTGTTGCAATGAAATAAAATCAGTTTCAAAGAATTTTAAACTGGTGGTTGATGTGGAATTTGAAAACAATGACAAATAAACAAGAGAGACCCCTTCAAGACTATAACCTAATAAGGTGATCAAAACAAGAAATATCTCTCACAAATAAATGCCTTGAAACTTACTTGACTGTCATATATCATATATATGCCTTTTAAAATTGAAAGATAAATGCATAGTATGAAGCAGAAGATGGGTCAAGTGAAACTAGACTCCCTTAGACTCCATTATGTTGTAACACCCTTTATAATTATCCATTTAAGCCCACATTTTTTAATGTTAAGTATAAAGACATCACATAGGGAATTCTATTTTCATGTAAAACTATTAGGAAATGCACTTGATTTTTGAGTATGGTACAATTTGGTATTTTTTAGAGTAAAGATTCTCTTGGAAGATTTTGCTTTTGATCATCATGATTGAAATTTCCTGCAAAGTGCATGCTGATTTTTTGTACAGATAAGTGCCCTCAACTGATAATATTGCATACAGAGATTGTAATTCAGAGAACTTGTTGCTTGTTTCTCCTAATCTAAAACTCCAAGGTATAACTAATTATGTTTTGATCTGGCTATAGGAGAAACCCAATAAGCACGAAATTGAGCATTGTTAAATATAACACAAGTAGACAAGATGAGAATTTATTGCCTGGATTCTGGTGCGAGAAGTTGTTTGCACTTGATTTAGTTCTTGGGACTAGGTTGGGGCTGATTTCCATTGCTAGCATTGGAATACTTGATTCAAGTACAATAAATCTAGAAGCATCTAACCTAAATGGAACTATCCATCTTCACCTTGAATATTTCCTACAATTGGAATATCTTAGAGTAGTGATATGGAGATAATCAATATTTTTAACTTTATGTATATTTATGTCCTCAAAGCCTGGTAAAGATTCCATTCCATATCATCTACGCATAGCCATGCCACCTAGAGTTTAGAGAGTCCTTTCTGAGGTCTTACTGCATATGACTATTTTTGCATGTCAACATCCAACATTTCAATGCATGTATAGTATGGGAAGCATGCCACATTAGTTTGCATCTATTCAGTGGTGGTTTGACTCTTTTATTTATTTTTTCTGATAATTTTTCTTTTGTGAAAAAAATATTTTGCACCGCTAACATATTTTTTTCATATTTTATATATGAAAATTCAAACCTAATTCTCTCAAGGGATCTTAGAGCCTACTAGAGGCTTAATCTTGACAACGATTATTTTAGCACCATAAATGCGGTTATAGTTAAATATTTTTCAGCATAAAAACAAAAAAATAGTTTGACCATGATATTTTTTGACTTTTCTTTATAAACTTTGGTCAAAACATTTTCTATATTCTATATCTCCATATTCATTTTTTTTGTTTTGTGCAAGGTTTGCGAGAGGAAATTTTCTCATTCAGCAATCTGATATGATTTACACTTCACTGTTAGTGATAAGTTACCTATCTAGTTTAAGGATTTGGAGATCTTCCTATACAAATGAAATTAAAACTTTTGTTCAAAACTTGAACCGAATATTAGAGGGATAAATTTACATTGGAAAGAAAGAACCTAGGTACAATCATCCTTATCAATCAAGTAGATTACAGGCCAACCTTTATAAGTCCAAATTTCATTCGTAGATGGGAAAGTAATGCCACAAATATATCAAATCTATTCTTGTTGGCTTAATCCCAAAAAGCATTGTGCTTTGGTCTCTACCTTTTTTAATCATTGGTGCTTTGGCATGTTATAAGCAAGGGAAAAGTAATTTGATTTAGGTCATCTTCATTTTGCTTGATCTTCTGCTTCATATGATCGATTTCTCCCTTCTTACCTCAACTCTAACATGCATTTACCTAAAACCCCAATGTTTCTCCCTGATACATGGGTCAAGTGAAACCAGATTGAAAAATTCCTCTTTTCATTACTTGGCACCTAAACTAGCCAAAAATTTCTATCACTGCTTAAATTTTTCCATTACAAGAATTTTCACTTTTTTCTTTTATTTAAAATTTATGATATTTTAACATAGCTTTAATAAATGACCCCTTTTAAAACAAAAAATGTCAACAATATCAAAATGAAATAATGATATCATACTACATGCTAAAATTTATCACAAATTAAATGATAAAATTAATCTCCCCCATTCACGTGAAGATCACCTCCCTCTATAAACACATAGTGATAATATTCATTAACCATAGAGAGATTATGATTGATAAATTACCATCATACTAAATAATTAGT